>JBBPFK010000007.1:34502640-34505140 GCA_037975005.1 Platalea minor
ATGGTCTGGAGAGATGTCACAGAAGTTACATATATGCAGAACAATCTCATAACTTAGAGGAGCTGGAACAAAACAGAATCCGGTAATTAAAGTTCATATGAATGAACCCATGTATCCATCACCTTTCCTGTGTATTTCCAAAATGCTAACAAGCAGACAAAAGTAACATGAACAGTATTGTGCTGAGTGGACACCAAACCCGTGCAAATGAAACACAGAATAAATTCAATTTCCAATTCTGACCTTGATTGCACAGAATAAGAACAGAGGTACCTTTTATTATTGTGTATTACGGTGATTAAAATTCAGTCCCACATGGAAATGCAGGAAATGCAACTGCAGGAAACACATGTGTACATACAGAGGTAGGGCTTTCTTTATTCAAAATGATAAATAAATCTATTCATTCTTTGGAAACAACCTCTTTTCTACTCTGCTCTGCCTTTCCAAATTCTTCTAGATTACCGCCTTAGAAGGAAAGTGGCACAGCACATTACAGCACAGTCAAGTCCCGTAACAGACTCCTTTACTCCAGTATGTGATGAGGGAAGGATATAAGATTTCTCAGAATTTCACCACAATTTCAGCAGCTATTCCCTCGTAGGATGAAAGTGCAGGCACAGATGCAGTGGCCGGGCGTATCCGTACCCAGCTAGCCACTGCGATAGCACTTACCAATGCGTATGAATAAGCACTCTAATTAGTACACACGGCTGGACTGTTTTGGAGGAGGAATGAGAATCTTTTGGTTTTATTTTCATGTCCTCTTTTGTAGTAAACGTATTTCATCATTGGAGTTCTAATTCATAGACATAACAATAAAATTTAAGTTATTAGGCTTGGCAAGAAAAACTGTAATTGCAAAACACCTTTATACAATTATTATGACTTAGAATTTTTAAAATATAATATTAAAATGTCATTAGAGTACATTTGTCCCATCATATCAGCTTGGTAATATAATCAAACTGAAATACTGCTAAAAACCTTGAGGGACTTTCATCCATCCTAACCCACATTTACTGCATAGACTTCTGCCCGTACAGTTCAGTTATTCAGGCAAATGGAGAAGCAAGGTCCCCAATGGACATAGCTAATCCAGGAGAAGTTGCAACTGTAAACGCAAATACACTGAAAAAGCTGCCTTAACCAGTAAAGCTTGCTTTGTGTTTGTACCCCACGAGTGGGGAAAGCTGTTGATACAGCTGCATCCACTCTCCGTGCTCTTTGCCAGCAGAGCATGTTACTTTGCTGTCACAGTCAAAAGCTTCATGTGGCTCCGGCCCCCGAACAGCATTTCTTTCATTCCCCAGGCAGTTCCTTTCTGAGTGTTGCCACACTCTGAATCATCCTTCATTTCTTGATGAAGCAATTCACTTTTTGCCAGTAAAATTCTGTAGGAATGTTTGATTTTCTGTTCCAAGAGAGCAGGAGCAGAGCGGGAAAAGGCAGAGCGCTGCCAATGCCATCTTCTCTGAGCCTTGAACAAAACTGCATCTAACACAGAAAGCAGATTTTGGAAAAGATTTTCTGAAAGACACTTTCCACATTTACACCAAATTGATTTCTACTTGTCCCAACAATACCGCTTTCCAATTAGGGTGAAAAACTGTTTTCTTCTATTGAGGAATGCTGTTATCGTTACAGTTTGAAACAACTCATTAGTTCCTAAAATCCCTCTCTGTACTGTGACTAAAGTTTTACGGTTTGAACCTCAACAGCTTTATGACAAATGCAGCCTCAATGAAGACAGACAACAGCACCAGCTACGGCGAAGCACGAGCCAGCTGCGAGGTAGGGGTGCCTGGACCCGCACCTGGGAGTCCAAGACATCCCAGGAAAAGCAGTTTCTGCATTTCACCCATCAGGAAGAACCCCCCTTCCCCAATGCAAGCCCCCCCATCAGCACCACTGTCAATTAAACGTTTAAGATACTGCATGATATTTTTATCCTGAGTTTGAAACGATGCACAATAATTAAACCCCATGTGTGTTATGTTAGAAATGATAATGCACGATCTAGTGCAGTCATCTTGAAGAGACTTTGAATTTATTTCGTTTTGGTTCTGTGGATACTTTAAACATACAAAAATGCTTGAGCAGCACTTTTCAAGGTACGACGTAAACCAGCTTTGCCAGAGAGAATGTCATTTGAAATGGTAGATATATCGATGGAATCAGAGAATCTGCTTAAACAAACAGTATTTGAATTCAGATTTTTCTCTGCTGCCGTATAACCAAAAAGAAAATAAAAATAAGGTAACGTTATCAAAGTTAAGAAAATAACAGCAGAGGTAACATATCAGGAAATGGTTAAACCCCATTTCCTTGCCTTGTGACTATTTAAAAGCAACATTGCTGTGCAACTAATTTTATGTAAGGAATAGTTGCTCCTGCGTTCACCATAAAACCATGCCTGCGTTTTATGTGAATTCCTGGGCGTTGGGCACAGGCCGCCTGCCTGGCCCGCGGGGCCCCGGCCGCCCCCGCGCCGAGCCTG